>JANBPK010000843.1:0-33960 GCA_027579435.1 Candolleomyces eurysporus | reverse complement strand
CAGACATATACGTGTACGCCCAAAGCCTAGCTGCGAGTTAGAGAAATACTGTTTCTGCACACGGATAGTCGAGACGCCTGCGTATGTTCCTCTGGAATGTACTGACCTGCCAGATATAGTCAGCCTTGGGCGTCCCCTTCACGAGAGAACCGGGGGAGACATACACAACCTTTTCCGACTTAAAATCCCTCTTCAACCTCGAGACCGACTCCTAATTCGAGTACATTTGAGAGGATGGCCTCGAACTGAGGAACTTACCCATATCCTCTGGAGACTCACTCGGTTGAGAGAGCTAACGGTGGTACCGTGAGTCACAAATTTGAAGGTGTTCGGGGTATGGAAACACTGGCAGTCTTGCTTCCTCGAGCGGCCATCGCCATTTCCATCAACGTTAAGGGTGAGGCCTCCAAGACCTTGTCATTGAACCCTAAGCCTCGATCCGAAAGTTTGAACATCCACCAGTTGCAGCTTGGCGGAGCTGAGAGGGAGACGAGGTGCCTCAGCTTGGCAGCCAGAGCTCAATGTTCGATGAGGGTCGATGGCTGTTCCAGAACGGGGCCAGGTGCGGGTGAAGGAAATGGTGGGTAACGGACCGCTTCAAGCCTGATGTTCCTTATGTTCTGTAGCGATAGCTCTGGTTCGGTTTTGGCTCGATAATACGTGTAGGAATGCAATCAAAGGCAGAGGTGGAACCAGGGATATCGCTGAGACCGATCCTCCATGAGTTGAATCTGAGAAAAGGAGGGTAAGGATAGAGTTGAACAGAGTTTAGAGGTAGTGTGCGAATCGGTATGGGTTGAGAAGTTCAAACCCATGACCGTCGATCACATCCCATCCACCAACCATCCATAAATCAGCCCCAAAGCCTCCCTTAGCGCCTCCTTTGTCACATTAACACTCAGAACGACCTGCGGATCGTTGATATTAGACGCCGCCAAATGTGTCAACGTACTTCAATCAGCAACTAAGCTCCTCACCATGACTCTTGAGTTTGTAGGATGAAGCTCCACCAGTAACGGAGCATCAAAAGGCGAGAAAGCCCAATCATCCAGTTCAAATTGTCGTCCTGGGACGAGAGCCTTGAAATGCGCATGTGAACCCTAGATCAGAATTTGGAAGTGGAGTATGTTTGTGAACCCGGCAGCGAGATGCAGAAGAGTAGGCGATCGCAGAAGAAATTTGTGACTATGGGAGGAGAGGCTGGCGAGGATGAGTTTGTCGGAGATGCTTAGATGGACAGAGCACTGGCCCTGCAAGGGAGAACCAGAATTGAATGAACGGGAGTCGGCCTGCGGTCTTGGATGTTGCTTGAATGAGAGCGCTGCGGCTGCTGGAAAGATGGGGAGTGAAAGTAGGACGGAGCTGGGAGAAACCGAGAACGCATCAGATCTGCGCTGGGGAGCAGTTCGTGCACGCGCTGGGCCTCTTCAAGATAAGATCTCCCACCTAGACCGGTAACCGGTCGGTCACGCTATGAAGCCTCTGGGAGGCTGTCGATAGACCGACCGGTACAGCTGGGTTTGAAAACGGTGGGTAAGCTGCCGAACGACCAATTAGGAAGGCTAAAAACGGGCCGCCAGCGGGACGCTCGCTGGCTGGTTACAATTCCTTGCCTTGCGTCACTGCGCCTGCGTGCATTCATTCGTTGTCTGCTCGCACTCCCTATACCCTACTCTATGTCTCTCTAATTCTACTCTCAATTATACCCTCTTTTAATTTATTCTTCCCTGGAAAATGGACTTTGAAGACCCCTCGATACCCCAAACCCTGGAGAAGATCCGGAATCTCTCTGATGACGATACCCAACGTTACTACCACAACCTTATTCCCATCGAGCATGCCCCTTCTCCACAGTTCTGGCAGACCCTTGGCGATGATGACTCAATCCTTGCTCGGCGGCTCATTCTCCTCGCTTGTGTGGCCTCGAAATTCACTCTGATACCCTACGAGTTCCAACTCACAGCCTCACTTGCCACAATCAAGGGTCAAGACTCGCTCGTCGATGTAGGCACCGGCTACGGAAAGACTTGGTGCATGATCCTTCCTGCGCTCTATCGGCCATCTCGAATCTCTCTTGTTGTGTCCCCTTTGAAGCGCCTTCAGGTCGTTCAGGTTGGTACCTTTGAGAAGTATGGAATCAGAGCTGTCGCAATCAACGAGGATACCCCAGGTGATCCGGAACTCTGGAAGGTACACCGCTTTGTTCCTTTTTACATCCTGGTGCTCAAAGAAAATTTGGCCATGTTTTTAGCGAATTAAATCTGGATACTACTCAGTCTTGATAGTCCAGCCCGAGCAGCTGGGCACCTCGCACAACGGGCACCGTGCTCAACTCTGCCAGCTTCTCAGCGACAACCGAGCCTTTATTTCCCTCGTGCAGTGCGTTCATATCGATGAGGCACACACTATCTTCACTGCTGGCATCGACCTGTATGGCATAGCAGCATTCCGGCCTGCCTGGGGACAACTTGGCAAGCTACGTGTTATAATTGGCAAACAGGTCCCCGTTCAGGCACTCTCTGGCACCCAACCACCCCATATCAGGAGGAAGATCATCTCAAGCCTAATGATGGATGAACCCTGGCTGCGCTCAGTTACGCTAAGCAGCAACAGGGAGAATCTTGTTTATGCAACCCACGGAATCATTGGCCAGCGATCTGATTTCCGCAACCTTGGCTTTCTTGTTCCGGACGGCTACGATGGGAGCTACCAGCTTCCAAAAGGCATTGTTTTTCATGACGACAAGAGAGAGGTTGCATCTGCTGCCATCTTTATTGACTCTCGCCTTCCCAAATCGATGCGGGGGAAGGGCGTTGTTCAACATTACCATGGAACGATGTCCAAGTTGTTTCTGGAGTGCGTCTACAATGACTTTGGGGACCCAAATTCTACTTGTCGCATTCTTCATGCAACGTCTGGAGCTTCAACAGTATGTTCTATTCCCTCAATCTTCATCACCAATTAACGTCATACATAGGGCTTGGACATACCTGGGATCAAGTACGTTGTTCAATACGGTGTTACTCAGGATATCCCCTTGCTTTTGCAACGTGGAGGCCACGCTGGACGGGGCACCAGGGATACTGCGGTATTTCTTATCATGTACGAGGGGTGGGTCCTGAAGACAGACATTCATGCTGTCGGAGGCGACATCGCCCTGGATCCCGACCATCCTCTTGCTGATAAGCTAGGAGTGAACGCAAGCAAGGAAGATCGAACTGGGTGGGCGATGCTCCATGTTATCCAATCAGCTTCATGCCTCCATTCACTCTTCGCTGACTACCTAAATGACAAATCAATTCGTGGTATGTTCATTTGATGCATCTATCATTAAGATATAAAATCACCGACTCCACTTTGATTTTCAAGCACTGTCTACCGTAGGAACACTCTGCTGCGACCGACCACATCACCCAGATCTTGATCCTCAGCAAACGAAGCAGGCACCAGCCCACAAGCTTTTTCAAGGAAAGATGCTCTTTACCGATTCACTCTCTGGCAACATTTTTCTTGGCCATGAGCAAGATCCTTGCCGGACACCTTTGAACCCAAAGGCTCCTGAGAAACGAAAAGCAGCACCCACAAACCGGAATGTCTGTGATTGTCCGAGCTTGATCTCACGGCTTGTTCTATGGCGCTACAATACCTCTTTGCAGTGTGGTCCATTCTATCCTCCTGATTTTATTTTAAGCACCAAGAACATTACTAAACTTGCAACTATTCATCCCAGTAACCTTCAAACCCACGAACAAGTTACATTCCACATGAATGAAACCCCCGAATGGAGCCAAAATTGGGCAAAACCCATCTTTGAGGTTATCCAAACCTATGACCACGAATTGAATGCCATTTGACCTCCAACAGAGAAGCCAGCAAAGTGTACCAAACTGGATCCTCAAGAAGAGATGAGACTCTCATTTGCTGCTGCATCACAACACGTTGAAGAACAGGCTCGAGAGCGAGCTTACTTACAGTTACAAAGGCTGCACCAAACATAAACAAATGATTGTCGATACCACACACTACTGTACATTATCACATTTCTAATTCTGATACTTCTTCATCTTTGAGAACTTTATCACAAGATTCTGCAGACGCTGAAGCCACCTCCACTGGATTTGGCAGTAATGTATGTGTTTCATCATCCAGTTGGGATTCTGTGGTGCTGGGGACAGCACTTCGTGATTGTGCTTGAACAAGCAAATACACCTTTTGGTTGAATGTCGCAAGGGATGATGATTGAAGCTTGGCCATCCCAGTGTTCATGATGTCGACAACAGCGGTCTGAGTCTCGTTAGCTGATCGATGTGGTGTATACACGTTCAGAGCATCACGGGTGACCAAGTTTTCAATCCTCCAGACAAGGCTTGTTGTGTCAACACTGCTGTGAGATTGATTTTGATACAAGAGGTTCAATTCGCCTGCTACTGAGCTCTTGACATCCTCAAGAGAGTTGATTGCAGCCGATGCATGGCCAAGGTTGTCCCAAGTGCTATCACGCCCCTTGGCCACAATGAGCCTCTAAAATTCATATTTGAGAGAACGGAGGTGTAGCACACGGAAAGACCACAGCGGTGGATTGCGTTGATGGTTTGGCGTGAGGATCCAGAGGACCACAGGTAGAGTCCAATCTGCGACGGGAACCCAAGCGACTGGTTTGAGCGCTGGTAGGCGAGCTGCTTCATGATAACGTTGCAGAGCTACACAATCCTGAGACACAAATAAAGGAAATTGATTGTGCAAGTAGACTTACGGTGTCTGGTGTCTTCTGCTTATTCTCCTTCGCAGCCCTGTCCGTTTGTGCCGCTGCACGTATGATTGCCAATAAGAACGGAGCCTGTTGGTGGTGGTGCTCCACCTTCCAGTTCTTGACAAAGTCAGGTGTGATGACAGCAAGCCCTGGCAGCCTTTCGCTCTCGGTCACCTTGTCCATTTCATCGCTCACAATATCGGTGATGATCTTCTGGCCTGTTGGCGTCTGCAGCCATTGAGCGAGCTTCTCGCGTCCTTTATGGGAGTTGGCAATGGCCGTGAGGATCTTGTCTAGGTTTTCATTGTCCTCCATATAAAATTTGTCTCGGTAGTCTCCAAAAGCCTTGGAGTTGCCATCGAGTATGTGATTGATGACATCAAAAGGGCCAAGGCGGTGTGCACGTAGGTCCTGTAGACAGGACATGATATGCATGTCAACAGCTGAGAGTGTTATGTAATAACTCCTAGGGTATCTTTTTTTTTGTTTGTTTGTATTTGACTCGGACTCCCTCGGACTTTGTCTTCTTAGTAGCACGTTATCTTTGCCCTTTGCCCAGTCTTGAACCCTTAGCCCGAGGATACCCTATGCCCTACTCTTTTACTTTTATCCGTTGCCCTTAACCCTCGCTTCTTTGCCCTTTGCCCTACTTCTTTTCTATTAATAGTTGATAGTTATCAAGCAGGAACAGTAGAAGCACAAATGCTGGTCATAAGAATCGAGCCAGCCCGGACTTGCCTGATCAGTCCAAGTAGTATAAATACCGAGCTAAACCGTGTAGTAGTTCTTTAGCTTGTTCTCAAGAATCAAACCTCGTCTACTTGTACCTGGTGCCTGACAGACTTACCTCGACTTCTTTACCCTGTGTATGCTCAAACTGAGAACACAGTGGACGCTCAACAACGAGTACATTCATCTCGACATCGTCCCCCATCTCACCCTCGTCGGAGGCATAGACCTTACCCTAGGCCAAGTGCTTCTCACGATACCGATCGTTCACCTCCTCGTCCTATTCGATTCACTCAACGTTTCCCAATTATCGCCGTCTGCTCAAGAGCTGGTAGGAACCCTACAGCTACGACGTCTATTGGGTCCATTCGCTACGAAGAAGGATCAACTATTGTGGATATTACGTGCTTCGAACGCCATCCAAACGAGAGAGTCATCTCCAACTCCTTCAACCTCCGAGTAACCAACTACATCGACGATGTTGTCCTCACGCTTACAAGATATTGAAGAAGGACTTCGCTCCCTCGAATTTCCTTCACTCAATCCTCTTCAAGAATACATCCTCCGAGCCGAAGGAACTCCCCTTAGCGACGCCCTTCTCCCTCAACCCTCTCTCCCGAACCCTCCTCCCTCTCCCTCAGTACCTCCGCAGATTCTCCTCACTGAAGCGACTTGTGAAAGAGGCGTTCTTTCCCATTCGCTTTACACTTGGCAGCGATACGCTTCAAGTCCCAGAATATCAGTAATCTCACTCAACGTCTGTCATCACCCTCCCGATCCCCGATTTAACGAGCAATACCATCTTTCACTGTTCCTTATCACAGTGAATCTTCGTACCTCATCTTGCATTGTCGAACCCTTGGACAATCTGAGGTACTCCATAACAGGAGAACAAGCTCGTCTTTTATTTTCCCTATTTCCTCCTAGGGAAGATTATCCATCATTCTTCCATTTATGAATTTCTCCACCCACAAGACCTACAGCATCACCGGAGCAACTCCCGCTCTTAACGGAGAATATATCGAACAAACCATCATCTCGATCCATAGACTCCACAGCAAACATTATATCGTCATCAATTCAACAATCAACGTCACTACCAACGAATCCAGAGCCATTGTGAAGCTTCTTCCAATCGAACGTCTTCTCAAGCTTGCCAGGGACGATATCGCCAGTCCACACTTTGGATCTCCTGCTCCTTCCCTTTCACCCACTCCCGCTCCAGAAGAATCTGATTAAAAATTCCACTTGCGAAACCTTCTCTCGTGGCGCGAACTCCTCAGGCCGGACCTTCAAAATCTTTATCCCCTCCTCAACCACCTATTCAGAAACCACCTTCTCCCGGTCCGAGAAAGTGTATAGGAAAGAAGCATTGGTTTGATACCTTTACTTCTACAGACTGTTTGGTGACTACCACCAAACGAATTGCCCGTTGCAAAGAACAACCTTGTCCAGCAAGAAATTTCGTTACCAAGGAATCAAATCCCGATTCAAAACAATTCGAGGCAACTAACGAACACAACAAAGACTGGGCTGGAAACAAATCACATCCATCCTATCGTTGCGTAATTGGAGATCTACACGCTTACGAGAAAGAAGATAAAGAAGATTATCATCTTTCTCCGAACGGGAAGTTCTATATTTGCTCAACCCAGCTTTGTCCATTGCGAACAGAAACTGGACCTTACAAGTACCCAGAAGTTCAGGATCATTACCATTTTCAACCTACTACTTCGAACGATTCCCCTCCTTCTGAACCGAAATCTTCCCCTGAACAATCCGATCGAGAAGAGCAACCACCTGGAACCTCTGAACTAGCCAAACCACCCCAACAATCTTCTTCTAACCATCCTCCTTCTGAACCGACTCCATCATCAACTGAAGTCGTTCAGGAATCTTCCACTCAACTCGAAGAATCTCCTGATCCCGAAAAGGGAAGTTCGTCAACTGACAAAGGAAAACAGAAGGAAGAAGAACAACAAACTGGAGAACAAGGAGAAGAAGACGATCACGAAGAAGCCGAACAACAGGAAGAACAAACCGACCCGTCTCAGCCCGAACCAGATCAAGGTCCTTCCTCCTCGATTAAAACACCGACTCCGCCCCCACCACCTTCACCCCCACCTGTACAAGAACCCTGCCAAAGACGTATCCATTTCTTCAATCCCTACGAATCCTCCGACGTCTCGCTTTTTGAAGGAATTGAAAACGTTTGCCGAAATCAACCTTGTCTGTTCCGATCCTATTCAGGAGACCCTCCCGAAGAACATTACCAGAAGCCAACTGAAACAAACGCTAAGTGGGCCAAAAACCAAAGTCACAGCTGGTATATCTGTGACGGAAACGACAAGCACGCCTTCTGGATTGAAAAGAAAGCCGACGTTCGTCTTAGTCGACGAGGAAATTACTTCCCGTGTGGAAAACAACCTTGCCCTTTCCGATTAAATCAAGCACAAGGATTTAATCCTGCAGTCCTCGAACCCACTTCCGAAACCAACAAGCAAACTATCCTTCAAATGGCTTCAGGATCATCATCGTCATCCCCTTCCGTTGCTCGAACCACCACCGACAAGTCTAAAATTGGTGGAGCAAACAAACCAGATCCCTATGACGGAAATCCCAGTACCTATCGAAATTTCGTCACTCGATTCAAGATCTACTCCGAACTCAAGAAGGACGAATTCCCCGAAGGAGAAAAGAAGGTTCTTCTTTTCTTATCCTTTCTCATCGACGAAGCAGCTCTTTGGGCAGATAACTGGATTATCTCCAAGACTGGAAACGATGGAAAAGTCACATATGGGAATTTTCCCGAAATCTTCAAGGAATTTGAAGCAAACTACGCCCCTGTCGACCAACGCCAGAATGCTGAATTCGAACTGGACACCCTCAAACAAGGAAGCATGCCAGCAAACGAGTTCGTGACCCGGTTCAAACGACTCGCCAGGGAAGCCAATCAACTCAGCAAAGCGACCGCTACCAATCAAGAAACCGATCCAGCCGATATTGCCCTTCGGGCCAAATTCCAAAAGAAACTTCACCCTCGACTCTGGAAGACCATTTTGGACGAACCAAGAGCTCAACAGCCGAAGACATTCGAAGAATGGTGCAAGAGAGTTATCGAAAGAGAAGGAGATTGGCGCAATATGATCAGAGCCACTGGTGGCAACGTTCTTCGACGCCAACCCAGAATCAATAATCTTCGCGCCTCTTCCCCTGACGAAATTCATACTGCCCGACTCACTCAATCCCAAAGGGATGAATGCCGAAAGAAAGGACTATGCTATCGATGCCAGAAACAAGGACATCTCGTCAAGGATTGCCCCCTCCCTGCCCCTAATAACTCCGCTGGATCGTCACGCCCTCCCCCATTCAAGAAGAAAGAAGACCAGAAGCAAAAGAAGAAGCCAACTGCTAAAGAAGTTTATCGCTATATCCGCAATGCTCCAAAGAATATGGAAGAATCCGAAGTCAGGAAACTTGAAAAATACATGGAAGAAGGAAGCTCCGATGAAGAAACCAAGGATTTTTGAAGAGGAGATCTGGATCGACGCCAGTATCTCCAACGTTTACAATTCACTCTGTACTAGTAGCCGAGATGGACCACAATTCTATGCGTATTCCGATCATCCTCTCGAGTGACTGGAGCAGTGTGAACAAAAANCGTCGAACTAAAAGCCCTTATTGATTGTGGAGCAGAGGACGTCTTTATTGACCAATCCTTCGCTGCTTCACATCGACTTCCTCTTACCCGATTGAAGAAATCCCTCAAAGTCTTTAACGTGGATGGAACTCCAAACAAAGAAGGAAGAATTACACACTTTACGCGCCTCAAACTTACCATCAATGGCAAGAAGAAGAGAACTGCATTCCTAGTCACTAAACTAGGCAAAGAAGACGTAATTCTTGGCCTTCCTTGGCTGAAGAGAGAAAATCCGATCATCGACTGGAAAGAAGGAACCTTAGAATGGAAACAAGACCAACAAGAAGACCTGGAGCCTCAAGAAATAATCGCGGATTTGAAAGCAGAAACGAAACCTCTTTGGATTCGAGCCAAGACCACTACTTCCCAGACGCTCGCGCAGAAACACGAAGAAGTCAAGAAAGAAGTTCCTCTTGAAGAGCAAATTCCTAAAGAATATCACGATTATCTCAAAGTATTCGATAAAGAAGCTGCCACTCGTTTCCCCGATCCAAGACCTTGGGATCATGCCATCGATCTCAAGCCCGATTTTATCCCAAGAAGAGGAAAGATTTATAGTCTTTCTCCTCGAGAAGAGAAGGAACTTGAAAAGTTCCTCGAAGAGAACCTCGCCAAGAAATATATCCGACCTTCGAATTCTCCACAAGCTTCTCCATTCTTCTTTGTCGCAAAGAAGGACGGTTCACTAAGACCTTGTCAAGATTATCGAAAGCTCAACGAAGCCACGATCAAGAACGCCTATCCCCTTCCCCGTATTCCGGATCTTCTTGATAAACTCAAGAAAGCCAAATTCTTTACCAAAATGGATGTACGATCCGGATACAATAATGTTCGTATCAAGAAGGGTGACGAATGGAAAGGAGCCTTCGTGACAAACAAGGGTCTATTCGAACCTACGGTGATGTTCTTTGGACTCACCAATTCCCCGGCAACCTTCCAAGCAATGATGGACTCTATTTTCGAAGAAGAAGTCAGAGAAGGAATCGCCATWGTCTATATTGACGATATCCTCATTTTCGCTGAAACGCTAGAAGATCTCGAACGATTCACCAARMGAATYCTGAAGAARCTACGAGACCACGACCTTTACCTCAAACCAGAAAAATGCGCCTTCGCTCGACGAAAGGTCGATTAYCTTGGWTTCATCGTGGAAGAAGGGAAGATTTCMATGGATCCWGTCAAAYTAGCWGGATTGAAAGAYTGGCCTATWCCRACYACYGTCAAACAAGTTCGATCRTTTTTRGGATTCGGMAAYTTCTATCGAAAGTTCATWGRAGGMTAYTCYMWGATMGCTCGTCCYCT
The DNA here is from genome assembly GCA_027579435.1 of Candolleomyces eurysporus. Lineage (NCBI taxonomy): Eukaryota > Fungi > Basidiomycota > Agaricomycetes > Agaricales > Psathyrellaceae > Candolleomyces > Candolleomyces eurysporus. The sequence continues at coordinate 23,479 of JANBPK010000843.1, read as the reverse complement.
CAACGAYCTYCTGAAGAAAGAYATYCGRTTCGAATGGACACCRAAAGCACAAGAAGCYTTCGAYCTYCTCAAGAAGAAGTTCACCGAAGAACCGGTGTTGATGATGCCTGAYCCAACTCGACCTTTCCAGATCGARTCAGACGCATCATTATAYGCATCGGGAGCGGTGCTYACTCARATGGACGCYAAYGGCAAACGACACCCYGTRTTTTTCCTTTCYCARACYTTCACYCCYACTGAACAGAATTATCAGATCTAYGAYCGAGAACTCCTTGGAATYATCAGAGCTCTCCGAGAGTGGAGACATTAYCTTCAAGGATCCCCTCATCCRGTCACCATTTWCACCGATCAYCTGAACCTYCTCTATTTYAGAAAYCCTCARAAACTWAACGATCGWCAAAGRCGTTGGATACCCGAGTTAGCTCAGTTCGATTTCAAGTTTGAATATCGAAMCGGAACRAGYATGRTCCAATCYGACRCYCTCTCTCGAMGACCAGATCATCAYCCCTCTGAAGAAGAAGAATCGAARCAAATCGTTCTTCTTTCCCCCGACAAATTCATCTCGARTATCAAAATGGAAATCGATGGAAGTCTTTTCGATGCGACTCTTCGAGAAGAAATTATTCTGAAGACTCAAGAAACTTCCTCTRTGRCTGAATTCCCGACTCTTTTGAAGGGCGAACTTCCTGAARGTTGGGACCGACACGAAACTAAGGAAGGCACTCTTTACCTTTACAAGGGAAGAGTYTATATTCCACCGGATCAAGCCTTACGCAAGAAAGTTACGAAACTTTATCAYGATTCACCGACAGCYGGACATCCTGGACAGCAAGCMACACGACTCGCCATYCAACGACACTATTACTGGCCAGGACTCACTCATTTCGTCAATCGATAYGTTCGTGGATGTGCCGCCTGCCAACAGAACAAGATYAAYCGACGACCGACMAAACCYCCTCTYTTTCCCATTGAAGCCAGYAYTGAACCTCGACCTTTTGCTCAATGTTCTATGGATCTTATCACCGATCTTCCTRTGTCCAAAGGATTTGATTCGATCCTAGTCATTGTCGACCATGGACTCACCAAAGGRGTGATMTTCACTCCTTGTCTCAAGACGATCACTGCAGARCAAGTCAGTGATATYCTACTCCAGAAACTCTTCACRAAGTATGGACGACCRAACAAGATCATCTCCGATCGAGGCCCTCAATTCGTAGCYGGAAGYTTCAAAGAAGTTCTCAAACGAATGGGAATTTCTAGTGCACCTTCCACCGCTTATCATCCTCAGACCGATGGAGCCACCGAACGAGTCAACCAAGAAATTCAAGCCTATCTYTCTATTTTTTGTACCGTYAACCCCGAGACTTGGGTCGATCGACTTCCTCTCGCTGAATTCACCCACAAYTCCCGAACTCATGCTGAACGACAACACTCCCCTTTCGAACTTCTTTACGGTTACCAACCTCCTTCKATTCCRAACGCCATGGGAGAATCGCAATTCCCAGCGGCAGAAGAAAGGCTGCGCTCYTTRGAGGCAGCTAGAAAYGAAGCTCTAGCWGCTCACGAGCTTGCCCGAGCYAGAATGAAAGACAGATTCTCTTCCACCTTTAYCCCGTTCAAGAAGGGTCAGAAGGTCTGGTTAGAATCTAAGAACCTCAAGTTGCCGTATCTCTCCAAGAARATTGCTCCAAAACGAGAAGGCCCYTTCARGATATCCGAAGTTCTTTCCCCTGTCACCTATCGACTTTCCCTYCCGAAACTTTGGAAGATTCACAACGTCTTCCAYGCYACTCTTCTAACTCCATTCATCGAAACGGACACTCACGGTCCTGCTCATYCAACTCCAANTTCCTGACATCATCGAAGGAGAAGAAGAATACGAAGTCGAAGGAATTCTRCGCCACARGAAAAAGGGARCCAAGATGTTCTATCTTCTYAGRTGGAAGGATCAGCCGACCACAGAAGAYAGYTGGGAACCWGAAGAACATCTCACGCATTCGCAAGAACTCYTAGAAGAYTACTGGTCTAGAACGAAAGAACATGCCAAGAAGAARGAGAAGACTAGAAGRAAGCAAAATCGCGCCATTCGAACCWCGCATTTTGTCAAAGCACGWCAAACTGTCATCATTMGAAGTCCTTTCTCGAAGATGATWATGCGGCAAGAACTYACGAAGACTCTTGGYCGRATGGTAATCACTCTTCATCAGAATCTATAAAGACTGACTCCCAGAATCCYTCRACCTCCCAACCTACTATCTYCAACATTCYYTCCCTACTTACCCTTGCTCGYMTYACCCTTRTCATCGTRATCTTTATACGATGTCTTCTTCTGTTGTACCGWCCTCTCCTCCGACTACGACCCCACCCACYGACCCCTACTCYGAGAGTCGTCGCGGTCCCGCCGACGGCTCTATTCGATACGCCCTYTCCGAAATCGARTGTCGCGAAGCGCGACGAAGAATCGCMAACATCAAGTCSGTTCAAGACTTGATCTGGTAYGAAAAGAAGTATGTCGGTTGTCTCTCCACYTTCCCCAGCAACAACGACGACAACCGYTACTACTCCCAAGCTTTGAGGGAGTATAAACTCACAGCTGACCGGCTGAAAGAAGCCAACGAAACCCTGGACCGCCTCCTCCCTCTTCTCGATTGTATCGAGAAGGAGATTGAGAAGGCAGAAGATCTCACTTGGCGCCTCATTGAGGATAAGACCAATCGTTCCCGAACCCTCACCTCCCACCTTCCTGAAATCCGGTCTGCTATCATTCAGCAGGCCCTCCGACATCGCCAACAAGACGAGCAATATTTGCTCGAAGAAAACAGAAAGCAGGGGATTTTCCCYATCATCCGACATCCCTTCGACCACCCAAACCCCGCTGTCCGAGCGTTCTCCGACAAGGAACGCGAAGACAGAATTTTTGCCGGCTGCGATCATTGTAAGATCGTAGGCCATTTCGCCACCGACCACATCGACGTGGTCTGTCCTCACTGTCAGAAGTACGCCCCCGGCCATTTGGCCATTTTCTGTGGMAAGAARCCKGTCCCGACTCCAGTCTCCAAGGGAAAGGAGACGTGGAGAGGAGAYACCGAAGAGTGGARYCGTCCCCAACAGAATGCTTGGGGGACGTGGAACGAGAAGGATATTCCCAAGGAAACTTGGGAAGAATATAAGAAGAATCATTGTCCGCTGGAACCCTCCCCTGATCCYATCCTCCTTACCCCGGCCYCTTCYAAACCYTCYCCKTCYCCTGRWCCTCCYATGCCYCAATATCGYCCYGGCTCYGCYCCCCTYACCRTCAAGAARCCYTTYTACRCYTCSMATCCYCGACCYCCTTCCCCTCCTACYGCYTCYAGTACGCAWGCYGCRTACTTRAAGAARACYGAAGAACGKCGTGCGGCCAAGGGTAGGAAACCCTGGGCCAARATYCARGARGAACAGGCCGTCYTGGATAAGGGGGGAAGGAAGGCGCTCAATGCGGAGCGYAACAARAARACCATGGAGATGAAGGGTAGGGGTAGAGGCAGAGGTGGAGGCTCYATTCGSGGGAGRCCTGCCAACTATCGGGTACAYGAYGTACCCATGAAGACCAAGGATGCTGGGGARRAYAGYGACGACGRTTGGATGCATGGGGAGTACGATCCGGGTTGGAACTCGGATGCRGAACATAACCTCARSACGTGAGGCAAGAANATTTCTTTTGTTTTATTTTGTATTAGTATGTTGTTTGRGACAAACAATCTTGTTTTGGGGGTAGTGTTATGTAATAACCCCTAGGGTATCTTTTTTTTTTCTMTTGTTTACTTGTATTTGAYTYGGACTCTCTCGGACTTCTCTCCTTAGTAGCTTGTTATCTTGCCCTTTGNCCCAGTTTTAACCCTTAGCCCGTTATCTTGCCCTTTGCCCYAGTNTTTAACCCTTAGCCCGAGGACACCCTTTGCCCTATGCTTTTATTTTGCCCTTTACCCTTGCTTCTTTGCCCTTTGCCCTGCTTCTTTGCTATTAATAGTTGATAGTTATCAAGTAGGAACAGTAGAAGCACCAATGCTGGTCATATGTATCGAGCCAGCCCGGACTTGCCCGATCGGTTCAAGTAGTATAAATACCGAGCTAAACCGTGTAGTAGTTCTTTAGCTTGTTCTCGAGAATCAAACCTCGTCTACTTGTACCTGGTGCCTGACAGACTTACCTCGACTTCTTTACCCTGTGTATGCTCAAGCTGAGAACACAGTGGACGCTCAACAACGAGTACATTCGCCTCGACATCGTCCCCCATCTCACCCTCGTCGGAGGCATAGACCTTACCCTAGGCCAAGTGCTTCTCACGATACCGATCGTTCACCTCCTCGTCCTATTCGATTCACTCAACGTTTCCCAATTGTCGCCGTCTGCTCAAGAGCTGGTAGGAACCCTACAGCTACGACGTCTATTGGGTCCATTCGCTACGAAGAAGGATCAACTATTGTGGATATTACGTGCTTCGAACGCCATCCTAACGAGAGAGTCATCACCAACTCTTTCAACCTCCGAGTAATCAACTACACCGACGACGTCGTCCTCACGCTTACAAGATATTGAAGAAGGACTTCGCTCCCTCGAATTTCCTTCACTCAATCCTCTTCAAGAATACATCCTCCGAGCCGAAGGAACTCCCCTTAGCGACGCCCTTCTCCCTCAACCCTCTCTCCCGAACCCTCCTCCCTCTCCCTCAGTACCTCCGCAGATTCTCCTCACTGAAGCGACTTGTGAAAGAGGCGTTCTTTCCCATTCGCTTTACACTTGGCAGCGATACGCTTCAAGTCCCAGAATATCAGTAATCTCACTCAACGTCTGTCATCACCCTCCCGATCCCCGATTTAACGAGCAATACCATCTTTCACTGTTCCTTATCACAGTGAATCTTCGTACCTCATCTTGCATTGTCGAACCCTTGGACAATCTGAGGTACTCCATAACAGACGCCAGGTCAGGATATCTGTGACTGGAAGAACATCAGTGGGTATTGCAACGAGGGAGAGACTTCCCAATGCACCTGTGGGTGGTTACATTCTGTTCAACTGAGCGGAAGGCTTCAGGCAAAGCAATCAACTCACAAATTCCAATATCACCTTTGATTTCTTCAAGAAAAAGTGGTATGGCAGGTGGCCAACGGGACCGGGCGAAAGGGATAGCGAGGGTGATGGTCCAGGAGAAATCTAACACCACACCTTTGGGAGGGCATCATCAGAATTACCTGTACTTCCAACCAGCATTGTCCTGCTGAATTGGGAAATCAGAGAAACTTGCCAGGGCATACGGCTTTCGAACGTGCATCTGAGGTCGGGGTCCTGAGCTTCAGAGTCGAGGAGGCCAGGAAGACCGGTGGGCATGGCAAGAGGTGTTCGAGGTCCTGCTTGACAGGACCAACTCTTGGTCTCTTTCCTCTCTCCAGAGGCTCTTTCTTCACACTTCTGTGCTGAGATTCACCTGTTCGTCTACCTACTACATGAAAGCTGTCCGGATAGGTGCGATATCTGAGAACAGGGTTTCAAGGTTGACCGATGTCGCTGTGTGTGGAGCTAGAGATCTTCTTAATATCGCTTCTGTATACTGTAGCGTCAAAAAATGGCGTACCCATGGTTCTCTTCGTCCTCCTTTTCCTTGCACTTTCCTAGCACTTTCCTAATTTGACACAGCAGGACCACTGCGGTGATTCCAGCTGTGGCATGGTGTGCGCATCATGTTAGACAGACTCTATATAATCTCTTTGTTTTCATCATGATTTTGTTGGAGTCATGGCCGATACATTGTCCAATGCCTGCAAGATGGAATTTCTTTGTAATTCTTGTGGGAATAAAGGTGGCACCAGTGCCACATCAGTTTTTCCGGGGACATGTATTGTGTGGACAAAGACAAAGAATATGGGACTGAAAGGCACATTTGAGATATATGGAGGAAAAATAGACCCATGTTTCATGTCTTTGGCCAATGACTACATAGCAGTGGAATCTGGGTAAAAGAGAGTCTGTCTGCCAAAATGCGAACACAATGACAAACGCGGAATCACCCGAGCGGTTCTGCAGTGTGAGGCCTTGGTGGTCGTACTGATTTGACGAGCAATCGAAAATGCTTGCCGTGTCCAAGCCGTGTGGCTCGCTACTGATGAGTGTGGGCCAAAATAAAGATAAATAATAAAAAANTAAAGGAAGCGGAGAAAAAGAAAAGAAAAAAGAGAGGTTATTGAGACTTACTACAACTTCAGGACACCAGTTACAGTGCACTGCAGCAGTATTATGATCAAGGGCCAAGACCAAACGATGGGGGCAAACGCGACATTCCATCGGAGCTTCTTCAACTAGTATGAACACATATCCACCGTAACTCTGTTCTCATTCCCTTTCAATAGACAAGCTCATGGTTGCTGCACACTAATTTCCTTTCAAGAATTATTTGACCCAGTCATCGAACTAGATGTCTAAGATGGGTCGAGAAGCCTTTGTGTTGAGGCCCAGCCCAACTCGGAAATCTCTTGGCCTGTAGAGGTTATTCTCCAGCTTCAAGATTCCCCCTTAGGCACTGGTCGTTCACCGTGTTGGCTGTCCTCTTCTCTTGATCGCCTTCTAGAAAAAAGTCCTGTAAAGTGGCCTTCTCTAGAAAGTACACATCTCTCTGTCAGGTCAGAACAAAGTCTCCCCGGCAGCAAAGAATTCGTGAACAATCTCTACTTAACCCTAGCTTGAACCTGGACATACGTACGCTTGACGATGGCTGGAGCTCGGCGGAATTGGACGGTCACGCAAACCAAGCAACCTCAATAAATTTCCGAGCCCGTCTATCCGAGCCGTAATCCTCAGGAGGCATGTGAGTACGTCAATTGACAACAGTCCGGATTGCTTGTGACGCAAAAATAGGTGCGCAGACCACCCATTTATCAGCATTACAGTCCATGGTCTGTTCCAAGTCCCCAATCCTAGCAGGGATCGTCCGCCGCACCCGCCACCATCTCTCGTGCACTCTCATTTCCTCCCCTCACTACTATGAACCTGGATCCAAAACCACATTCCTTCCTAATGCGAGCATCTCCGCTTGCTCACTATTTGCTGATGGCAGCTTCAAATTGGAGCTCACCGCTCGTGTACTCGAGTTCCACAGAGAAGGAGACACTGAGGACGACAAGCGGCAAAGTAGAAGAGTACTCAGTGGCTCGGCCCCGTTCGCACCACAGTTCCGAACAGCGCCAGTAATCCAGCCTCGCACCACCTTAAACAACCTGTTCAAACCGGGAGACGAGGTTCAGTCCGATGGCGAGCAACCGTTGGAAGCGACAACCGCATCGGGAAAGCACTACCGAGTCACTGTACCAATATTTTTCTCCTTGCTCTCGGTACCAGGCACGCGAAGCTTGGTTCTACAAAAAGCTCGACGAGGAAGGCTTTAGGGGAATCTTTGCTTCTGGGTGCTATGGCCTTTTCCATGCCTCGATCCCTGAATTCGAATCCAAAGGGTGTATTTCCATCCACGGAATCTACCTTTGCGAGTGCCAGGAGGAGCGGTTCGAAGAGAATGAGGACGGCGTGGCTTACAATGGCGATGTGTCGACTGTCAACCCTAATTCAAATTACCAATTACTTCAACGACCCATTTGAAGGCTACCGATCGTTTCTTTGGTTATCTATCATTTGCGGAGTCTCTCGAAGAACCATCGCTTACCGTACTGATTTTAGACCGTATCGAGAAACAAATGACCCTCGAAGGCTTCGATGCCGATCAGCTCGGTTCAGGACAGCTGCAAGTAACGGGATGACGGTTATCCCTTCCAATCCCTTTTTCAAAATCTCCACCAAAGCGCTTTCGCATCGCTCCGTGAGTTCGTCGGCGGTCAAAGGCTCCCTTTGCCCTTCCTTGACCTTGGTTTGGAACGTGCGGCGAGCGTGGATGGCGAGTCGTTCAGCATGCGTTTGGAAACGTATAGTGGGATCTGCCGCACGCTAAGACACGTCCTTGAAATGAAAAGCGAGGGGTTGGATTTGAGCAACGTCTTTCATTGGTTATACGATGCAGTCCAACATTCAAACGCAGAAATGATGGAAGTTGAGGCGTCCACGTACTCCCTTCGCGCAGCAAATACATGTTGCGTTTATCCTGCTTCTCCCGCAGCTTTTCTCCCTCCTCCTTCAGTCTGCTCGCGACATCGCGGGTTACTGCACGCACAACGTCGAGTGTTCGACCATGGAGGACCAAGCTCCGTGCTAGGCTTGACGAAGGATCAGGAGTGAGAATCGAGGGTAGGCTAAACGGATTTTTCTTTTGCTAGGTAGATACATGTGAGTAAACCGCGATGACGAGTAGGGTAAGGGTGACATACTGCAGAATTGTGGCCAGTTGTTTCTGAGCGCAGGATCTCGCTTTGATCGACAACTTTGTCCGCATCTTCTTTGTTCCAAAAGCACGCGAAACCTGTGCCCCGTGAGCGGCCAGTAGCAGGGTCGGTGGTGATTACCGCATATCGAAGGGGACCAAAGGCGCGGAATCTATGAAAATTATCATATGAGTAAATTGAGCAAGCGGGGGCACGGCAGGGAGAAGATATGCTCACAATGTCCGTAGTTCATCTTCTGTCGCGATGTAAGGGACATTCCGAACGAAAAGCGTAGTCCCGGCTTCGGGGGGAGGTAGCTGCGGCTTGGTGGGTTCTTCTTCGTCTGTGTCGCGATCATAGCCTTCATCCCCGCCGCGTGAAGATGTTGATTCGTCATCGCTATCGTCGTCTTCGTGAACGCCCAAGCCCGCGTCTCCACTGTCGGATTCGCCTTCGCTGTCCATTTCGACGTCGCTCCCGGCAGGTTGCTCTTCCATCTTTGCAATTTCCTCCTTCCATTTCTCTTTGCTCAACGCCCAATCGACGGCGATGACACGCTCGTCCTGGTCCTCCTCTCCAACCTTCTCCTTCTCTTCACCTCCCTCGGCCTCAGCGTCAGCGTCAGGCTCAACATCGGGTGCTGCTGTCCCCTCCTTCCCGACACCCCTCATCCTCTTCTCCAATCGCAACTGTTTTTTCTTCTTTTGCTTGGCCGACACAAGCTCTTCCGCTAGACCAGCCCGAATCGCCTTGGCGTTACACCCTTCCAAAGCCCTTTCCGCGTCCTTTTTACTGAGCATCCAAACGAATGCAAAGCCCTTGTTCCTCCGCCGCGAACTTTCCTGTTCCTCCTCCTCGGCCTCCTTTGCTTCAGTCAGAGGCATCGTTATCGAATGCACGGGACCGTATGGAAGGAACATGGCGCGAAGGTCTTGTTCTGTTGCTTTGAATGGAAGATTTCGAACGATGAGACGGCTTGCTCGTGTAGGTGCCGGGCCTGATTTCGCAGCGGCCGGTTCTGCGAGATGCTCGAGTCGTTTCTTGAGGGTAACCGACAGCAAAGAGCCTTTGTATACATGTGCGTGGAGCTTGCTAACGGCGTCCTGAGCTTTTGCGGGATTTTCGAAGAGAACGTAGGCTGTTGCATAATTAGTCTTCAGATGTATGAACGCGGTGCTCGATAACTCACCAGCACTTGGATCTTCTTCTCCGTTCTCTTTTTTGATGGGCCAGGTGAGATCTTTTGCCCCAGGGCATTTTCGAATTTTCTTCCATAGGATTTTAGAGTCGAGGGGGCTAGGAAGACCGGTCACGATGACGGTGCGCACGGCAAGAGGGTCGTTTGGTGTTCGAGGTCCAGGCTGACGGGGCCGACTCTTGACTTCTTTCTTCTCCTCAAAGGCCCCTTCTTCTTTACGTTTCTACATTGAGATTAACGTCAAGAAACCATGGAATGACAGTTCTACTCACCCGTTTATCTGCCCACTGCACGCGAATCTTCCTTCCGGCTATTGACAGTCCCTCCTCCTCGACTTTTGAGTAGCAACCCTCTGCGTCTTCCTTCAGGGCAAAGGAGACGTACCCAACGCCTTTGGAGACGCCGGTCCCATGTTCTGTGACAACGAAAGCCGTTCGGACGGGCGCGATATCTGAGAACAGGGTTTCGAGGTCGACCGAGGTCGCTGAATACGGCAGATTGGATACGAAAAGTGTGGCTCTGGAGATCTTCTTGAACATCGTGTCTGTATAATGTAGAATAGAGGGAAAACCTCACCCATGGCTCTCTTCGTCTTCCCTTTCCTTACGCTTTCCTAAATTTGACGCCATGGTGGTACATATTCGACGAGCGATCGTTTTTCTGAAATGTTGCCGCGTCGGCAGCAGTGTTGTGATCGAAGGCCAAAGGCAAACAGCACCAGCATTTGATTGAGCCGCGTGTGGTTCCGCTTGAAAGCAGGGCTGCAGTCCGAATATCTCGCCGAGCATGCAGATCTGCCTGGAAAAGATCTAGAATGGCCAGCGAAATCAATGGGTAATTACTACCTGTGAGTTGGGCTGACTCGAATCCAGACCGTTTGAATGCGATAGCCTTTTCTCGCAGCCAAGCCACCCCGACATTCTGAGTCTGGATCCGGATCCCTATCACAAACGACCTGAGCATTAGGTCTGTATACGCTCCTGACTTATCGGCGAGGGCTGGCGTGAACTGTCTTCCGTGACCCGAGCCAATCGACTGGTTCTGGAACTACTCGCTGCGGCACTGATCACGAGCTCCAGGCGTCTAATTGACCATTTCATGTATTCAAATTGGTGTTCCTCATGTTAACCTCGTGTTGATTGACAGGCTGCTTATCTGGCATCCTCTCGAGCTGTGCACCCTTCCTTCCTCACCGCCTATCACCATCGTCCTCGAGCTCAATTCCTCTCCGTCTTCCGTGCTCCCCAGATGGGTGACAGATCCGCGCCCTCTGAGGGGGTCTTCTCTGGTGCTGAAGGCACAAACTCAACGCACAGAGGGTTGCAGATAATAAACCATGGCACAGTCACAGTGAACAACGTCGAGTACGCTGAGAACGCGAATCTTGGGAATATCTATGGTGGGCTTTCGTTTATCTACTGAATAGTAGACAGGGATCGGCTCGTTGATTTCTCTCATTCAGGTACACTCAACCAAGTTTCTGATCGATCCGATGCAGCCGCTGGGAATCAGCAGCATGTCGAGCCCATCGATCCAACAAGTGGGTTACAGCTGTCCATTTAATATTGCCCGTCACCGTTTCGTTCTTGACTGACTGACATTATATTTCAGACCTCATTCAGCTTCTTCGGCCAATTCTCGATGCGTCCCACACTCGAAATCGAGAGATATCTCCGCCAAACTCAGCTTGCTTTCCTGGTACACGAACAGATGTGATCCGCATGATCGTGAACTGGGTCGATAGCACACTGCTGCGGAATACCCACGTCCTCTGGCTTTATGGCTTTGTGGGATGCGGAAAGTCGGCCATCGCCCTAGCAATCGCGCTCAAGTTCGAACGGAGAAAGCGATTGGTGGGGAGTTTCTTCTTCTTTCGAAACACCGGCGATAGAAGCAGAATGACCAGGTTCGCTACAACTTTGGCCTGCCAACTGGCCGCTGCGATTCCCGAAGCGGCGCCGTTCATCAAGAAGGCGGTCAAGGAGGAGCCAGGTCTCCTGCAATCAAATTTGGTGGCCCAGCTTCGTTGCTTGGTTTACGAGCCGTTCAAAGCAGTTGCCAAGCGGGTCCGCCTCCTCAAGACGTTCCTTCTCAAGGGACCTTTCCTGATTGTTATTGACGGGCTCGACGAATGCGAAGACCGTAAAGATATGGTAACCTTCATCGACGACATGCTCGAGTTCTTCAAGGAACACCCTCTTGTTCCCCTCCGATTTTTCATCACCAGTCGGGTCGAGCAACACATTCAAAGCCACCTGAAGAACGGCCAAGTCCGTCTGGAGAACCTCATCAACCATTGTTCGCGGGACGACATCGACACGTTTATGCAGACTTGCTTCGAGGCAGAGAAAGAACAAAATCCTATTATCAATTCCTATATTCAAAAACACGGGGATTGGCCAACGAAGAAGGATAAAGACCTATTGGTGGATCACATCGGAGGATCGTTCATTTTCGCGTCCGCGCTCTTCAAGTACATCGTCGACCCCACCGACAATCAGTCAACGCCGATGGACCGTCTCCCCCACACCCTCAACATGAACCCCGGCCTTGATACCCTCTATGCGAGAACGCTCTCTCGGTCCCAGGATATCCCCCATTTTTCCAACATCATATCAACTCTCGCATTACTCTTTGAACCACTCCCTATTGTGGGGTTCGCCGAACTCCTCGGCATCGAGAGTTTTGAAGTCGTTCGGGTCCTCGTCAACTTACAAGCAATCATCCATATTCCGGGCACCGACGACTTACCTGTCACCATGTGTCACACTTCCCTCCGCGACTTCCTCACAACTGAAAGTCGATCCGGACGTTTCTTTGCTCCTCCCAAATTCCATGCTTATCTTGCAAATCGCTGCCGCGACACCGAGAAGGAGCAGCGGTCTGGGACGGCTGTTGCTTTGTATATTGTTGACCACTTCGAAAAACATCTCAATGCTGCCTATCCTCACATCCTCGCAAACTCCCAAGACTTTCCCTATTTCTCTGACATCATATCAACCATCACATTGCTTCCCGAGCCGCTTTCGATTGCTGGGATCGCAGATCTTCTTTGCGTAAAAGCTTCTGATGTTTCTCCGGTCGTTGCCAGTCTGCGAGAGCTCATCGATAGCCGGGGGATTGACAAAGATGAACCTGTGATTATTCGCCACACATCCCTCTGCGACTTCCTCACCTCCAAAACCCGGTCAGGGACCTTCTTTGTATCACCTTCCTATCACCTCAAGCTATCCTACCACTGCTTCAGCCTTGAACTTAAGCACTGGCTGAACGATATTCCATCGTCGCCAGCCACAGGATATACCAAGTGGGGTTGTCGATACCACTTGGTCGAGTCTCTGAGGACGAATTCGGAACAAAGTATCCTCGCTGAACTGAAGCAGCTNCCCCCCTGACCAAAACTTGTCATACCACCTTTATTTGTTCAATTTCCTTTTCTTCTGGTTATTCGGGGATGATCCTGATCACAGGCCCCAGCAAGTTTGGTTTGCCCTCACCAAATGCATCGAATCCCTGGCCCTCGGTTTGGAAAGTGATCCCGCACCAGACAGATGGCTACAGAAGAGGTTCTATTGGTTTGCCAGAAATTATTTAAGACGTATGAACGGCGGATATGTGTATCGCTCGAAAATACACCAGGAACAAGCTACGACCTTGCAGCGCGATGTAGGGCGTATAGGAAAAGCGATAAGAGAGAAGGTATTTATGGGCTTCTCTCGCCTTTGAGCATTCTGTCTAACCAAGAAACTCTCCATACAGTGTCGCAGCAGTCTCCCAGAGAGCCTATCATTTCCCAGTACCGGCCATTTCACTAGCTATCAGGTATGCGCTCCTCTGGATCCTTCGTGAGTGCCCTTTTTGACCTTACTTCCACAGCAGGTTGCCCAGTTTACACCCCTGGATGCATACAGAGTAAAGTTATTCATTTTTTAACATTCTTATTGCAATCTCAAACGATGACTAGTTGTTCCAATGGATAGACGCACGTTTACAGACGGAAATGAGCCTTGCAGCACCAGAGGTTGCATGTGATTTGGTCCTCAATGTAATTACGCCGGGTACTCTCGGTGACCCGGATTATCTAGAAATAAGCAAGGTCTCCGCTTAATTGTCCTAGCTCGTGTCCGTGTACGTTTCGTAGTTTCAATGCAGTCATGCTCCAAGAAATGTCCCGCTTTTGGTGCGCTGAACCCTACTGGCACTCACCGTCCTTGGATCTACAAGCCCCCTTTAGATCTGGGTTCTCAGCTGGCACCGTTTGTCCACTGCCTGACATTTGTCAAAGAAGCTAATACATGTGGCAACACTGAGCATATACAGACCCGGCGGCGCCGTATCAATGCAGTCCGCAGAACAGACAACAGCAGCGTTGAACATGTAACTAAAACGGGCAGCTTGACTTTGGTCAAATCAAGTTTATCCAACCGGTCGGCAGTCTCGACTAGGGCACCACTTTGATTTGAGATTTAGGACATCTGCAAGTCAATCAATAACGGGATGACGGATATGGCCGGTGCTCGGGACAGGTCCTCCGCTGCTTCGATCTCTTCGTATAGTTTAATGGGTGGAGGGAAGGGTGAGAAGGAAGGGTCAGTGTTTGTTTCTTCAGCTACTAGCAAGCGGCAGGGATGCTAGAACAGAATACCAGGGAGAGTGTCAGCAAATTATAATGATCAACGAGGGAGGAAAGATAAACACTATTGCTCACTTTCGCCAATCGATCATTCCCGACATATCACTTTCATTTGCTGGGGTAGAGTCGGTGCGAAGATGTCTTGGAGAAACAGTGACGAGGCCCAACCGCATCCGAGTTTCGAGGTGCCAACGAAGCTGATGAGTGCCGAAAAACCATGCAGACGCAGCAACGAGCCCAATTGCTTCATCGCCCTCCCCTTGTACTTTCTTGCCTTCTTCCAGCCTCAGTTGCCTTTACCATGGAGACGCTGATGAAACCCAGCCACCGAACGATCCAGCACACTCCAGCAGCGTCGTGATAGATCTGGACGGTACAGGGAATCAGCAGTGAAGGGCGGGCAGAAGATTGGAGGCGAGCCGGCATTGAATAGGAACTGTTCTGGGATGCGGGAAGCACTCGTCAAAACGGCCGAAGGTGCGGGAGGGAAGGCGTAAATGTTGGCGTCGGTGTTCTTTGTTGAATCCAAGGGGAATGATACCGATGGGAGATGGTGAGCAGGGGGAGAAGGTTGGAATTGTGATCCCGGGGAAACGGGAGATGAGATAGTGGCTCGTGGGTGTCGCAAGGGCGGGTTAGGGCGAGAGCTAATGTAAACGTTGATAAACTGCTGGCGTACAACAGTGACGACGCTGGGTCAGGATATCTGTGACCNGGGGGGACATGAGTGGGTATTGGGATGAGAGAGAGAGACTTTCCAACATATTTATGAATCGTTACATTCCATTCAACCGGGCGGAAGGCTTCAGGTGAAGCGATCGACTCGCAAATCCCAATATGGCTTCTGATTTCCTTCAAGAGTGTTATGATAGGCGGCCAACGGGACTGGGGGAAAGCGAGGGCGAGGGCGAAATCTAACACCAAGGGAGCATCAGCAACCCATCGCCGCAACAGAGAGACAGAGAAGAAGACCAGAGCTCACCGGCATCTTTGCCAGAGGGGCACCACTGAATTGCCTGTGCTTCCAACCTGCATCCACCTGCAGAGTTGGGGAATCAGCGAAACTTGCGAGGGCGTACGGTGTTGGGACAAGTGTCCGACATAGGTCAGGGTCCTGAGTTTTAGAGTCGAGGGGGCTAGGAAGGCCGGTGCGCACGGCAAGAGGTGTTCGAGGTCTGGTTGACGGCGCCGACTCTTTCTTCTCCTCAGAGGCTTCTTAGTTATGTTTCTGTACCCAGATTAGCGTTAAGTAAACATGGAACGACAGTTCTACTCACCCGTTAGTCTGCCCCTGCACGCGAATCTTCCGGCTATTGACAGTCCTTTCACCTCAACCTTTGTGTAGCAACTTTCTGCGTCTTCCTTCAGGGCAAAGGAGATGTAGCCAACACCTTTATAGACGTTGGTCTCGTGTTATGTGACAACGAAAGCCGTCCGCACAGGTGAGATGTCTGAGTACAGGGTTTTGAGGTCGCTTTATACGGCAGAATGGGTACAAAAAGTGTGGAGCTGGAGGTCTTCTTCAGTATTGCCTCTGTATACTGTAGCATCGAAAAAGAGTGTACCCATGGTTCTATTCGTCGTTCCTTCCCTTGCGTTTCCCCAACTTTGAGGCCATTGTGGTGGTATTCGATGGGTGATCGNTTTTTCTCGCGACCAGTATACTACTGTTACTGTTATGATCGAAAATGGTGCTCATTGGCACCGCGATCGCGACATTCCATCGGACAACCTCCAACCACGAACTTTCCGCCGTAACTCTGCTCTCCCCACTTATTGGTAAACAAAGACATGTTTCCTGCGCATCAATTTATTTTTAAATCTACCCTGACCCAGCCATAGAACCAGATACCTCAGACGACTTCATTCCGGGCCATTTCAGAAATTTCTTGGCTTGTGCATTTTATTCTCCTGCTTCAAGATTCTCCCTTGGACGCTGAGGCTTCCCGGTGCCGGCTGTTCTCTTCTCCTGTTTCTTCTTCTGAGAAAGTACTGCGAAGCGGCCTCCTCAAGAAAGTATGTTTCTGCGTCTGTCAGCTCGAAATGAAGGCTCACCAGCCTGAGCAAAGGAACGCTTGAGCACTACCCTCCTACGTCTAGCTTCAAAGCGAAAATACGTGCATTTTACGTTGGCTGGAGCTCGGTGGACCCGTTGCGACGGGCGATTTGAATCGGACAGCTGCGACAAACAAGCTGACCTTGATAAATTCCTGTCGACGTTCATTGTCATCCTGTATGTCGACTGCCAACAATACGAGCTGCTCTTGGCGTCAAACTAGGTTCACCGTCCACCCATTCACATTCACTAGGATCACAGTACAAGGTCTGTTACAAGTCCAATCCCACCAGACGATCATCCGCCACACCTGTCACCATTCCTCGTGCGCTCTCATTTCTTCGCCTCATTTAGCATGGACCTGGATCCGAAATCACATTCCTCCCTGACGCAAACATCTCCCCTCGCTCCATACCATTCGCTGTCAGCGGCTTCAAACTAGGGCTTGCCATTCGAGCACTCGAGTTCTGTAGAAAAGGGACACCGAGGACGACAAGCGTCAAGTTGGAGAGGCGCCCAGCGGCTGGGTCCATCCCCCGGAGCTGCCCCTCGCTCGCGCCGCAGTCCCAAACAGCGTCGAGCACCCTAGACGACCTGTTCGAACCAGGAATCGAGGTTCAGTCCGATGGGGAGCAACCGTTGGAATCAACAACCGCATCGGGGACCTTGAAAGCACTACCGAGTCCCTGTACCTATTTCTCTCCTTGTTCTCGGTACCTGGGACGCGAGGCTTTGTACTACGAAAAGCTCGATGAGGAAGGCTTGATAGGAATCTTCACTCCTGGGTGCTATCAGTGACCTCTTCCACTCCACGATCTCCAAATCCGAAGGGCATATTTCCAGCCTCGGAATCTACCTTTCAGGGTGTCAGGAGGCGCGATTCGAAAAGAATGAGGACGACGTGGCTTACAATAGCGATATGTCGACTGTCGGCCCCAATTACTTCAACGATCCATTCGAAATCTACCGATCATCTTGTTAATTATCTATCGTTCGCAAAGTCTCACAAAACCATCACTTACCATATTGATTTTAGGCCGTATCGAGGAATAAATGACCCTCGGAGGCTTCGATGGCGATCAGTGAGCGGATTTGCAGTTTCCTCCGCCATTTCAAACTCATCGTAGCTTCCGGGGAAGATCCCCTCGAAATTGAAGAAAAGCGTTCCGCTGGATTTTTGCACCATGATAATCGATTCTCCAATACCCTCGGGCGAGAGCAGAAGTCTCACTCCAGCTCGAAGATCTGCACGCGACATAAACGGGGACATGAGTAGATCCACATTTGATTGGGACCGGGTGTGGATCTGTCCCGCAGGGTCGATGCCGCTAGAGTTCAAGTATCTTGCCAAGCCTGCAGATCTGGCCCGGAAAAGATCTAGAATGGTCAGCGAAAGCAATGGTCAGTGTTCATCTCTACTAGCAAACAACAGGGATGCTAGAATGGAATAAAAGGGAGATTGTCAGCAATCTACAGCCATCATCAAAAGAGGAAAGATAAACACTACTGCTCACTTTTGCCAATTGATCATTTCTGAAATATCACTTTCATTGATATTGCTGCACTAGGGCAGCACAAGGATCCTCCTGCTGAATTTTGAGAGATGGCCAAGGGCAGTAACAGTGATGTAGACCAGGGAATGGGCAGTGTTTATGTCCTGGTTGTCAACAATCATCCAATGGGCCTGAGTTGTTTGTTGTTGTGGGCACAAATCCTGGGTGCATTTCCCTTTGGTATGCTTATGGTGGTGGCGGATGACTGTTCCCAGCCATAGCTTGGCATAGAACTGGGTGCTTGTGACTACCAGTCATTGGTACAATGCCTGACAATGGCAGATGAGCTCATGGAAATTTAATATTGGTTTGGCTTCCTTACCTAGAGCATTTGGCAAAGACTTGAGCATTGGGCCAAAAATTTTCAGTGTATGCACATTGTTGGACATTGCAAGCAAGATTCTTCTCAATGCTTGGAAGGAGGAATGGTTCATATCTCTGATTGAGTTGATGGGAAGCAATGAGCACCAAGCAGTGATGGTGTCAAGGAAGGTGAGGTGATCATAGAAGGACAGAGGGCAAAGGTAAGTACAGGTCAATGGCCTGACAATTTGAAAGCTGAGCAGTATCATTGTGACTTTGTTCCACAACAGCAACAGACTGGATTTGCTTTTTCACCTGGGGCACTTCATGATTGCCAGGGTACACAACAGTCAGATCACCAAACAGCCTTTTATAACATCCTCCCACTACAAAGGCACAACTCTGAGTCTTGTTGCATTTGAAAACTTTGCTCAGTGCAAAAATGGGTCCAAACATGCAACAAATGACAGTGGGCTCATTATTGAAGCATTGAGGGATCAACAAGCCTGGGCTAATCAACGTTATCCATGAAGCCAGTGCCTCTGACCACTTGATCTGTTGCTTGGGTAGAATCATTATGAGAATGACTTGGAGGAACAGTGCCAATCATCTGAGTTTAGAGGTGCCAACAACAGTGATAGGTGTCAGTAAACGATTGTGAATGCAGCAATGGGCCCAGTTTCTTCACCACCTTTGCCTTCTCACCTTCTTCCAGTGTCAGCTGCCTCTACCATGAAGATGCAGGTGACACCCAGCCAAGAATGGTCAAGGACACTCTAGCAGCATTGTGGTGGCTCAGGGAAGGTGTACATAGTGGAAGCAAGCCAATGCTGTGCATGGCAGTTTGGCCAAGGCATTTTTGACTCAGTAGCTGTCATCCATTTTGTATGGAACTACTTGATTGCCTAGAGTAAAGCTGAATAGGATCAAACAAAAAAAAACCTGTTCCAACAGGCAAGAAGTTGCACAACTTGCAGAGTGCATCTGTTGTGTGAAAACACAAGATCTGACAGACAAGAAACAGCACTTTGATAGGAGGGAGTAGAGAAGAGAGAGACCAAGTTGTACTATGCAATGATGGATAGAAATCAAATAACAAGTATGTCCCCTGCTTCCATCATCTAGTAACATAATTTTGAGGGAATGGTACTATCACACCCCCAGATACACAATTTCCTGGGGTTTTCCCAATCTATGTTCCTTGATTTACTTTTTATAAAATTCCTTAAGTTAATACAGTGAATGTGAACCATCTTGAGATACATTAGAACATCATGTTTTAGGAATCTACCAAATTTGAGATGTGGAAGAGATTGTTTAAGGTCTAAGTTCCTTTGCAAACATGTACAGCTACTAGAGCAGCGGAACCATGGAGCTTTTGGCAATAAAAAAAATTATAAATTGGTTCAGAATACTAACCTTTGCTATTGCACAAAATTTCAAATCTCAAGATGCTTGCCACAAGTATTCAAACTCCAACCTCCATTTCATGGTTTGCAAAGGTAGCATTGCATTCACCAAATGTGACAGAGTGCTGTGGCAGAGATTGAGATTTCATGTGACCCATCCAGATAAAGATTGCAGAACCCTGAAAAAACAGGTTTTTGCCCTTGGGTTCTCTCCACATGTCACAGTCTCCCTAATGAGTTGTACCATCTGACACAGAATTAAGCTGGCTTTCTAACAGTACCAATTTCATAGTGATACATGAAGAATTGAGTTTATAAATGTCAAAAATGTAAATATTTGTATATCTAGGATTGTGATCAACAGTAGCCAAGATATCGAAGACACCAATCATCTGTGGGGTCATGGCAAAAGCCGATGGAAATAAGCAAAAGGCTGCACAGCAAGGTCAGTGCTGTATGTAAAGGCTTGGCACACAGAGGTTGGAGGGACAAAGTACCTGAGTCAAAAATGCCTCGGAACATAGCCCTTACAGTGTTCCCTCACTCTTTTCCAGGCACAACAGCTGGCCTGACCTCCTCACCAAAACAGTGACCACACCTGCTAATGGTGTGAAAGGCTGTGCTGTTCTTGTAAGGGCCATCACATCCATTTTTTTTAATGAAAGAGGAATATGTATAGACACTTACACCTTGCACCGTTGTACACTGATGACTCCTACCTCCCTGTTAAGTGTAGGAGGCTAGTGTATCAAATCCCATTTTGTAACGAGGTTTTTGGTATCAAGCCAACCAAATCAGCCGTAACACACCATTTGTATCCCAGACTGAGACAGTGAGTCACAACCACTCGTTGAACCGAATTCAGTTGCATGCAGGATGTTCTGTCCAGCAAAGAGTATGACACTCACATGAGTTGACAAGAAAACAATCCAACCAAAGGGGAAGGCTCGGCGGTGGTGGGGAGCAATTCATGCATGAAAACATCCATTTCAACCATGGAAGGCTCCACATCATGGAAGATATCCAGGTAAAGGTCCATCTGGAGGTCTATGGGCCGACTTAAAGTTTTGTAGGCACAATTGACTGGGACAGGAACGATGCAGGTCTTGCAGCAATTAGATCCAATAACAGTACATTCAATTGTTCCAAGGTTTTCTTGCTGTCATGCAGTGAGATATGAGTTTCTGAAAAAAAGACAGGCAAAATGCACCTTGGCGACAATGAGGGCATTGCAGGCAAGGTGCGCTGCATGAGCATTGTTGGAAAGCATTGCTAAACACAAAAAATAATTGAGACAAAAATGAGGATGAAAGTAAAGTAGGACAATGGACAACGACTGCAAATGGTTTAACATGAAAATGAAACAACATTGCTCCACCCACACAGGGGGAGAAGTGAAACTGGTTTGGGAAAGACATTGTGGTGGGCTACAAAAAGATCTAAGGGCCGACACGGGAAGCAAACTCAGTCAAAAGACAGAGAGGGGAGAGGGGCAAGTAAAGTATAGTATGGCATAAACAGAGGAGAGCAATAAACATTGGCATGTCACAAAGAAGAACCGACATGTGAAAATCACTGGGTGTTTGATAGATGTTTTCTTGGCACTGGGATCCTGCACAATACAAGTACCCAAGGATAGAGTCCGTCACATTGTGCGGCATATTCTGAGGACTCAAGGGGGCTCATGGCCTTTGGGAAGTGCTCTTGCATTTTTTTACCCTAAAGTCATAAATATAATAAAATTCCTTATGAAAAGACTTGCACATAGCAGGGTTTGAACACAAAGCTACAGTCATGATCACATGATATACAAGTCACTGGGTCTTATAAGCTCGTATTCTTGGCACTGGATACCAGCACCATACAAGTACCCGAGGATAAAGTCCTCGGAACATTTGTTAATCAACAGAATTAACAAAGGCTGTTTCTCAGATTCGTTAAGCCAGAGACCTTGCACCACTGGCTGGCAGGTGTATCTACAAACCAGGGCAAAAGCCAGTGTGGTGTAATTATAAAGCCAGGGCAACAGCCCTGCAGTTTGTCTATAAGCCCTGGCATGAACCCAAGGAAAGAAGCCATCAAAGTTCCATCAATTTATCTTCTCCTCAGAATTGATGGTGAGTTATGGAAAGAAGTTACAACTTATGTTGATTTTAGGGTTCTTAAAGATTGCTTAGGGATTAGGAACAGGTATACTTTGTATGTCTTTTGATTGTTGTGGACAAGTTGATGACAGGCATTGACATTTAATTAAAGAAGATTAATTCAAGAAGCATGATAGAGAAGCATTAGGATTGTTGCCATGGCTTAGCAGCAGATGCCATGGTTTGTAGACAAACCGTGTGGCAGCAACCATTGTTTGTAGATAAACCAGCTGTGGCTATTGCCAGTGATTTGTAGATAAAAACACCCTCTAAGGCTCGACCTTGGCCCCATCTTGCAGCCAATGTGACAAGCTTGACCCTCCTGAACTGTAACCCCGACTCGCTCTTGCCTTTCCTTTCAGCTATCCAAGCTCCTCATCTTATGTCACTTCACATCAACACTGGAACCAAGTGTTTGCCTCAAATAGAAGGTGACCTGAACTTGAAGTGGAACCAACTTGGGTTGCAGTACTTTGAAGTCCTCTGCAAATTCCTCAAATGTCTCAACGACAAGGTCCTCCTCAAAGGCCTTTGTGTTTTACGGCGCTCAAGATGTGTGCTATACTTTCTGTTTCTGCCTTGTTGAGCTTGTGAAGCCACCTCAAGGTCTGCAGGCTTTGATGCTAGACAACATCACTCTGGAACTTGCCAGTTTTCTGGCTAGGGACAACAGCAACAACTTGGAGAACCGTCAGGATCATTGTTCTCTCCCAGATCTCCAGTCGTTGATCTGCATGTATGGTGCTATCAGAAACAAACAGAGGGACAAGAACACTCTACAAGATGCTATGCAGCCACAGTGTAAGGCAGGATGAGGATTGGATCAGTTGACAATGACCTGCACCCCTCATGCCAATGATGCTCTTACTGCGCAAACTGGTGACCTACTTTGAGCTGGGTTTATTTCACAATGGGATGTGAATGGAAATTGAGTAAGGTTACCTTTCAAGATTTATAGGGTAAGCCTGATATTGCTTTATCATGTGCTTTCTCTGTTTCGGTGGGCTAACTGCTTGGAATACTTCCAGGAAAATTGGAATGTATTTTATTTGACTACCTAGATTCATTCTGAGGCTATGCCATCAATTATTACATTAATCTCTTTAACTTTTCTTTGCGCCATCCCCTTCAGAAGGAATGGATGGATTTGACTGGAAGTGAAACACATGTTATTGAATCATAAACTTTACATGGACAAGTGCAAGCAGCCAACTGAGAATTACACTTGGAGAGTCAATCTTTCAATCAACTGCCCCAGTGAGTTGCCTCTGTTCTAGCATCTCAGAACTAGAAGTTTGATCCACACTGAGGGCCTGGGTACATAGAGTTAGTGCAGGATTCAGATCTTTGGAGCCTTGAAAGGCAGCTTGTGATAGTACATCCTTTTTGTGAAGAAGGCGATCTATATTGGTTTTGAACACCAGGCAAGCTTCAGCTATGAGAAATGCAAGTGCAAGCATTAATCCATGGATGAGTCACCCAAGGTCAAGCACTGTCCAATAATTCTGTTATTTTGACTCAATGGTCAAATCCTCTAACAAATCAGCTCACCACTGATTGTTTCAGCAGACATTTGAGTAGCTTGAGCTGCAGAAGTTTGGCCTAAGGATACTCTTGTGAATAGGGCTGGAAACAAATGCTGTTCAATGACAAAACCTCCCCAGCACTTTACATGGGTAATTCAGCACCAGAACATGATCCAACACAGCCCTGCCCATGAGTGGCTGCAGGTCACCATGGGCTGTTGGAGGCTATCTTGGCACACAAGGGATGCAGGTCCTTGGTGGTTGACTTTCAAGTTTAAGTACTTGGGTTGTGGGCCATCGCTGTATGTGGCAATTTCCAAGG